>JARHVA010002239.1:600000-640000 GCA_037957365.1 Torreya grandis
CTATAGGCTTAGTTGATGAAATTAACAAATATGGAAGAATATAGGCAAAGGGCACAATGGATACAAGAATTTTAAAAGCTAAATTTTAAAGTGTGGCATGAGCACAAATATGAACTAAAGAATTATTTATAGAACATACGGTCTTATGATATGATTTTAGCTTTAGGGAATTTCTAAGAAAGGTACAGATTATATGGAAAGGACCTTACATCATTCATGACGTCTCACAATAAGGAATAATTATTTTAGATGATCTTCAAGGAACCATATTACCAAGATGTATAAATGGTTTTTAGATTAGGGTTTACTTTCAATAATATCTATCAGTCCTCATAAACAAGCGAGAGAGGGTGATGAGTAACACGATGTAATTTAGGATTTTTTTATTACTATTTTATTTTTCTATTTGGTTTTAGGTTTGTGTGTGTTTGTATAGTTAAATATTTATATCACAACACATTAGAATAAAGTTTGATAAACCAAAGTCATAGAGTGCAATAGGTGAACAAAGATAACATGAAAAATTATAGCTATCAATGGTTACCCATGAAACTTAAATTAAGTCTAGGAATGAGACACTAGTAACCAAAGTATGAAAAAACTACACTCAATGGTCATTTAAAATTGTTAATGATGAATCACTTGAAAAATTGCTTCTTTTCCAAAGTATCTCAAATGTTAAAATAAAAGGATGTAAAACAAAGTAAAGTGGATAGGTGAGAAGATGATGGATAACATCAATAATTGCCTCCAAGTAAATAAAGGGTTCAAGACAAAGAATTTCAAATGTCTAATCATCAAAAACTATTTGACATGAAATTTTTAGGTGAACTCATGCACAATTAGCATAACACATTTAAATCATTCTATAAAATGGATTTAAGTGGAAAAAGCTATATAAAAAAGGTTCAAAGAACATAAAGACATTACACACTATTATAAACAAGAGATCTCTATGATATATGTCTAATTCAACCAATTGTGAAAAAAATCATCATCAATGCTGATACACCCAAAAGAATTGTTCAATACAAGCTACAAAAATAAACATGGATCAGACACAACTACTAATTCCACTCATAGATATATAAAAGGAATAAATGGGGATTTATTTAGAACTTAGACAAACCAAATACCATGTTCCACACTCTTTTTAATTCATTGATGTCATATAAGCCAAAATCTTTAGCCCAAATCAATTAGAAGAAACACAAGCATAACCCTTACCACTTCAACATCTTTTACGAGGTTCTAATGTAGAGTGACTCATCAAGCTACCTACCTTCAAATAGTTTGATGAGGTGATGCTCGCACTACTTAAAATGTATAATGAGGGTGCAATTCATCTGTCATAGGATATTTCCATCTTCATCACCATTAAAACCATGGTGAGAGTAATAGGACTTCTGACTTTGGGTAAATATTTTATGCTGTATAAAACTAAGTCTCCACCCATTCACTCAAACACAAAATAAAATTATATGATAACATCAAGGGGATTCCTATTGATATGATAGATGATATATCAGTGCACATTTTTTTGAGTGAATCACCAAGTGGTTCTAGTAGACCACCAGGAATACATGATAAATAACAAAAGGGGTCATTGACATTGCCTACCACATGATTTAGATACATGAGAACTTTAATTGGCATAAATTTTTTGCCTTTGATCTCATGACCAACATTGATAAGGTCCTTATTGGAATATTTTAGGTGTTGTATTATTAGTTGTGGGTTATCCTACCCTATTTCACCTGATGAAAATCACTAGAGGTCCCAATGAATCTAGATGAAGAATTTTAGCCTATGATTACATTTTCCAATCTCTCTTGAACCAAGATAAGGAAATACTATGCTTAGTACACAAAATTTAATGCATGGTGGATTGAGATCCAAGACTTGATCATTTCACACTCTAGAGTGCCCAACTATGTTATATAATATCTAAGGTAACATGCATATGCCAAAATTTTTCATGATGGCATCTATATGAAGGTCTATGAGTTGCTTAAGCTAAAAACCACTCTAATGCCAATTTTCATCACCATGTTGGATGCTAAGGTAGAAATTCTATGTCAAAAATACCTAGCTACCAAGTTAGTACAAACTCTATGATCTGTACCTCTAGGTACACAATAAACTTTGCCTACATATGCATAGGCTTCAAGCACATGCACTATCATAGATAAAAGTGACTACATCATAGGGTAATAAGGGAAAGAGGAAGGAACCAATATGGTGATCTTCACCACCACCACCAATGATGAGGACACATAATACCAAGTCATGACTAGATAATAATAATGCCCCAAAGACTACGTTAAAGTGTGACCTTGAAAAATCAATTTTAGATGAACATGAAGTCTTGAATTCAATGCTTGTAGACATAGGAGATGAGGTCTATGATTAAGAAGAGGAGAAAAAATTATTTTTTTGGAAGGTTGTATGCACTTTCAAGGTACAAAACTAGGTGAAACTTGATTTATGGGTTAATATTACCCAACCTCCTCATTCAATCATAATGAATATTATGGGGTAGGAAGTAATGAACCGATACTTTTAAGAAATTTTTTTTCAAATCAATCCAATTCTAAGATCATCTACTACATAGGAAACACACTCTCCACTGCAAGAAAGTCCACCACCAACCCTAGTGTGTAGGACAATGTCCCATTATGTATCTAGGGTATCTCTATCAATACACAACTGGATGGTTGATTTTATCAATCTAATGGTGGAAGAAGAACCATAATATTACCAAGGACTCAAGAAATAATATCAAGAGATAATCTAGTGTAAAAGTGAGTGAAAAAGCACCTCATGCCTCCACCTTCTTCTAGATAGAATACTATAGCACAAAGAGGTAATATGGTTGAATCAACATCATCATATTATTGATATCCAACACTTAATTCACCAACTCCTATGTAGGAGCCAAAGGAGACAACTCCACCAAAACCTGAGTAGCTCACTAAATAAGTATAAATCATAACATAAAAAGCAACTATCATGGCATAATAAGGTGAAAAAATCACAATAGGTAGCTATGAAGAAGGATAAAAATGAATAAATGAAGAATAAGTAAGAGGTAAAGTGTAAAGCTATCGATGAAGAACATAAGAAAAAGGCTGAGGAAGTTGAGGCTAAAAATAAAAGGGCTAAATAAGTGAAGGTGAAGAAAAAATAAAAAGAAGAAACATAAATAAAAGGAGAATCAAGAAGCATAGGTGGTGTAAAAAAATAAAGATGAATAAAAATCCACCATAAAGGCTCAAGAAGACCAAAAGAATAAAGAAGCATTATTTAGTGATGAGAAGTGAGCCAAGAGGCAAGTTGAAGAGCATAATACCAAAGATAAGGATGAGGTAGAATCCAAAGCTAATGATAAGGTAGAAACTAAATCTAAGGTTGATGTGGAAGCAAATGTTAAGGCACAAAAAAACACACAATGCAATTGGAAGTTAGAATAAAGTAAGTAGTATAGACCAATAATATGGTGGGAAAAATTGAGACCTAATATTCATTGACCACATCTCAAGGCTCATAATCTACTCAAGGAGGTGCATAGGAGGAGGCACCTCAACACAAGCCTCAAATCTTGATCCAATTTCTATGGGATGTCCTCACATCATCCACCCATTACATAATGATTTCTTTTCCCATGGCATAGATAAATAAGGCACCTATGGTAGTTGTGACTTATACTTTGGATCTAGATATAATAGTGTAAGAAACATCTCTTGATGTTTCCTAGATTTTGATTTCTAAGGAAATTGAAGGCACAACCTCCTTTCAAGATTCAATTACGCATAAATATTTGGCCTTGGAGCAAGAAGTCTCATAACTTTGGAAGGAAAATGCATATCGTCACCTCTAATTCACCAATTCCCACCAACTCATTGACAACACTTTACCTACTTTGGTCACCCAAATCCTAGGTGACCAAGTGCTATTGAAAGAGAAGTTTTTATCTCTCCTATCATAATTAATAAAGGATTGGCTTACTATGTAAAAGATATAACCACTTCTCACTCAAGGGTGGAACATTAAATAGAATATGGGTGTAATTTTTGAGCTCTTGGAAGAATATGAACAAGTTTTGGATACGTCTATGGTTTAAGCCAAACAAATCACACATGGCATGCTTAATTAGAATCAATAACTCACTAATTCATTATTCAAGGCTAAACCATAATTATATAAAGTATATATTTCCAGTAGTGATGGAATATCATTTAGATACCTCTATAAAAATGGACATCACACTCAAGAAGTTCTTAAATTATGCAATAGTGTCATGCAAAAGTTATAAACATGGAAAAATGAAATCCTTGAAGCATATTTATTGGCATTCAAATGCAAAATCAGGTAGATTTTTGAGAGGATATATCTCATGATATCAAACTCAAAGTGTCAAACACTAGGGCACTCATCACCATCACATAAGATGAAAACATTTAGAATTTGATGGTGTCCTAAGTCTTGCTACACATAATGCTCACTATGGTGGGGGAAGTTCTCAACTGATTAGAAAATGTTGAAACATGATTTATCACATCTAGATATATCTATCACATAACTTGTTTAATATCTATAATACATTCTTCATAACTAGTTACAATAGTTGATCCATCATAGGAAGATGGTTTTGATTTCATAGCCAATAATATAGTAATAACAACCACCTCTACCATTAGATTCTATAGCTTCAAAATCTTATTCTGCATCACAAGTAGAACTAATATCATAAAACCAACTTGATCATTCAACATAGAGCATGATGCCACATTATCAATAGGTACTATGCACACTTTAAATTTTACAATTTTGAAGTTGTTTTTACACACTCCAATAGGACAACTTTAAGCATTAAGAGTGGGTCTAGATGGGTTAAAAACTCATAGAGGAAACCACTTATCTAGGCTAGTCTATTGAAAACTTACAAGGGTAATATATTAGTAATTATTTGAAAACATGAAAGGGTGGATAATTAGTGCATAAGGGGTAAAAATCAATAAATTTCACCTTGAGAGATTATCACAACTTTTGTTTCTACTTTAGTGCCTTAATCCAAGTTTTTAGCTTCAACACATGGCACACTTTCCATGACTTTATCTCGAGATGAGACAAATGGGAAAGTGTTGGAAGTAAAATAGGTCTAAAAAAATTACAAAGTGTAATTGGTGGACACATGTGTGACTCAAACTATTTTGCATTTTTTTTCTCTTTTTGTATGTATTCAACACTTAAAAGCATAACAATAGTCTACAAAATACAAAGAGTCTTTCCTTTGGATATAGAGAAAGGATGGAATATGAAGGGATAATGCCTTGTAAAAAATATCTATATAAAACTCAGTTGTATTGTAAAGTTGGTCCAATGTGATAGAGATTAATATGAATTTATGACATAGTTTCTCTCAAAGTGTCTTTTATCATTGTTTTGTGTGTAGTGAATGCTCTATTTCCTAAATTTGGTAATCATGTAAATTATTCTGCATGTTTTTTACTTATTAAGTCTATGTTTCATGAATAAATATATCTAATTTAACTTTTGAATAACTATATTTAGTCTGAGTTATTATCTATTGTATACTTCCTTCACACTTCACATAACTATCCCTGTATTATCATGTTTTGATCAATTTTTTAGGAACCTCTACTAACATCGTTAGATGAGTTAGAGAAGTTAGGCCCATCAAAAACCAACATTGTACCAATAATAAACTCATCAGTTGAGTCAAAATTCTATAACACCTTTAAAATTTCAACAAACCTAATGGATTATGTAATTTTATTTATTAATAGGTATCCACTTTGTCACCAATATGCCCTAATAGTTTTTTGAACATTTGGATTTATGCTGAGTTAAATTCAATGAATATCTCAAGGTGTTATTTAGATCATTAGGTTTTTTAGGAAAAAATATTTGACATGTCAATTGATATTTTTGTTCATCTCACCATGTGCCCATTGGTTAATGAGGTGTCCATGCAATCTTGTGAGGCTGGCATAATGTTAGTAATAACCTTCTAGTTTGACTTAACAAACTAATTTTTTTTATTTTCACTTTTGGAAACCACATTTTTGTTTAATAATATGGATTTATATAATAAAGTGCATGTTAACTAAGATATTATTTTATAATTTCTATCAAATATCTCCATCAATCCAAAATCGTTTGATTGATTAGAATGTCTATGCTCTTCATTATTTACATCTATAATGAGGTTCTTTTTATCACAAAATCTTGCACCCTAGATGAGGTTGTTCAAGCCTACTCTAAGATTTGGGAAACATTGGAATATGTATAGGTATGTGGGTTACCTATAGTAGAAGTAGACCTCTAGGTTTAAGGGTTAGTTCCCTGAATTGATCTTTAAGTGCTTATCACCTACTCTAACTAATTTTTTATGGGAAAAAGGGTATAAATATGAATAAACATAACCTATTCTAAGGGAGTGATATACCATAAGGATTTATTTAATGCTATCATACTTATTTCACTAAAAAATAAGACTTACAAACTAGCTTCAAAGTCTTAAGATATTCTAACATTAGTATTTCTATAGAGAGGTGATATGCATGAGACACATCAAGGAAAGTGGACCAGAGGGTAGATTTTAGACTCTAAGTAAATTTTAACACTTGAAGGGATATAAAAACACTAGATACACTCTATATAACCTATTAGAATCATAATTTCTTGTACTAAACATGAAAAGACAAGGAGAAGTAAGGATAAAATCTCTAAACCTCACCATGCATCACTTTGCACACTTAGAAAAGATGTTTGTGAACTCAAAACTAGATTGTTTGTATTATTCAAAGGTAAAGTAAAACATCATACCATCATGGTTTCACCATAATAGGTGTGGTATTAATAAATAAGAGCCAAAATGGCTAGTACTTATAGAATGTGAGAGAGGAGAGAGAAGAATGAAGTTCAAGAGTCATAAAGCCACTTGTCAAGATAAGAGAGAGAGAGTTAAATTTGTAGGAGAATGGAAAATGGGATAGAACATGAAATGTCTCTATGGATAAATGTCCATGCAAGGCATGAAACTCTTCAATTCTAGTGTAAGACTCTTTAACTACATGTTTAGAAACTGCCTTCATCATTTAGCCTTCCTTGAACACTCCAAAATGGAATAGGGATATATGATATAATTGAAATATGAGGGGGGGGGGTTATAAATAGGCTCTAACATACATTTGATGTGTCCCTAATCATCAATATTCTTATGGCCAAGTGTTCTCATTATCTACTATCATAATCACCCTTGTTTTACTCACCCCTCATACTTAGCACCAAGGTGGTCTTGAGTTTCTAAAATAAATATATATAGGGGTGATGTGACACTTTTCAAGATCCCTCATTCCCTTATATCCATCAAGCATACCTTAAAAGGCCTCCCAATTGGAGTTATCACCTACTCACCTGATGATCACTCTCTATTCACTATGCTATTTTGGACTAATTAAAGTGAAGGTGGTAGCAAAGATACTTGTGAAATTTGTTGAAGTAAGAAATGTATATGAAGAGTTAGGTTATGTCTCATTCTCCCTCCCAAAATGATCCTCATCTTTTGAAACCTTTATGTATCTACACCACACAAATCTATCAAGAAAAGTAGTTTTATACCCTATCTATACAAATAGTGTACAACTCAATCTATTTGAAAGGAGCCCTAAAGAGTTGTGTATAAGACCAAATCAATTTGCTATCAAAATAACACATATGGATGCATTTATTTCAACTTATTCCCAATCAAGTCATTAATAAGGGTTTTATATAGTTTTGAGTGGTTTATCCTCTTAAGGATAGTTCATAAAATTATGATGTCTAATTTTTAGACAAATTTCACTACATCCTTATTCAATATCCTCTTCAACATATCCTATCTCCTCAAACTCCCATGCTAGGTATTCATACATATATGAGCTTCTTAAGATGACTCCTCGAGCTCTCCACATTTTGCATACCTTATCATATTTCTAAGCCAAGAGATGGCTTCCCTATGATCTTATCTACAAAATAAAGGTCCTGACACACTTTATAACTCCCCATGAATATTTTATAGTTTTTGAGAATTCTCACCTATCCTTAGAAGTGATATTGGGCCCTCTTTAGGCACTATGCCTAATCAAGGTCTAGTAGGTGTAGACTATATACCTATGAGTTTAGGCTACCATGTCTGATCCCTATCACCTATGAGGCATTTATAATGTTTATTAATGTTAAATTAAACTTTATTAAAATTTATTTTATATTTTCAACAACTTTCAATTCACCTTATTACTTTCCTTATGACAAACCTGCAAAATATGGTTTTCTAGGATTGCCCTCTATCTAAGACAAAACAGAGGGAACCTCCCCTACTATACCAATGAAAATGATGATATGAGGGGATTTTTCAAGTTATGGGCACACTCTATACCATTTTTCATGATTGGATGACATCAATATCCACTCCAAACCTCATAAAAGTGAAGACAAACGTTTGTGGAACTTGATGACTATGCAAGGTTTTGTGTACCAACTATAGGTTATCATGTTAGAACCCTTCTTTCCATATTTACATGATATGGGAGTTTGAGTAGATGGTTTCTATCATTTTAAAATCACTCTAGTTAGGTTCATTATCAAAACCTTTTCTAAATCCTTCATTGCATGCCTTTTACTCTGATAGGTCTAGACTATAGGTTATGTGACTGTGTTATTTGCTCAAGAGGATAACATACCTGTAGGTGGATATTGCATTGTTAGTTCTTTTATCAAGTTACATGATCCATTTGAAACCATATAGATCATTTTATAATTAATTTGAATTATCTTCATGCTTAAATACCATATGATTAGGCCAAAATGTCATGTTAGTGCACTATCACCCTATAATTGATTATAGGTGACCACTCTTGGAGTAAAAGAGGTCCTGTAGGCTGATCCATAACCTTTGAAAACTATCTTACAACCTACAGTGTCTCTTTAGAGTCTTGTAACCAACTCTAATCTATAGGTGTTTTATGTTTGTAGGGTTTCATCTCTGAGTTCACACTATGGAATTACAATTACCTACAATCAGACTATAGGTGAACCTTTTAAAGGCAAGGGTACACCTAAAGGTAATCAAGTAGGTCAATAACTTGCAATTAAGCTCTTATTTATGTCCTTTGAGCCACTAGTGTTATTCTTATCTCAATTGGATCATTTTTCATAGATATGTACTCATATCCTACCACCTTGGACTATAAGACCATTTGAAGTTGAAGATAATGTAGAGAACATTGACATTCTACAATGTAAGAGTGTCTGAATTGGGAGCCCTCTCTACATCACTCATTGGAGTCAAACATCCACTTCACTTATTCAAATAATCTCTCCTATGATAGGAATTCATGAAAGAGGCATTAAAATTCATATAGACTCCATGTCTCCTTATTATATGCTAGCACCAAAAGTGAACAAGGCTTTGTTTCAGAGTTTTAAAGGTAATAGATCTCTAAACTCACCTTCTCAACATGAATATGACACTACAAGCCTTCCTACTACTCTATAAATTCACCATTTATTTATATGACCTCTTAAACATTTTCAAACTATATAAGTTTTCCAATATGCTTAAACTCCTATATGCAACACCTTCAGGCCTCTATGACATCCACTTATAGGTGCAATTATAGAATGCAGGGTAGTGAAAAGAGCTATGAGAAATATGAATAATGTGAATGGAATTAAAATCAACATTATAAATCCTATCAATATTCAATTTTGTCCTTCCAACCTTTAATTATTTCAAAAAAGTTTCAATACTTACATTCTAATGTGATATTCTCCTTTAAGGCACCTGTAGGTGCACATCAATGGTGCAAGACTGTGTATAAAGATTGAACTAGTTTTCATAGTCTATCATCTATCATTTTAATAACTTTAATTTATTGTTCATGTTACAATAATGTGTCAAAAATCTTGATAATATTCATTTACTCTCCATGATTATGCTTAGAGCCTCTATTCATCTGACTGTATTTGGATACTTGCAAGAACTGATTGTGTGTTTTATTCTTTGGGTATAAATCCATCGATGTGAACTATTGAGACTAAGATTTTTAAGGAGGAAAATAAACATGTCATGAAAAACATGAAATAAAACATATCACATTCTTTAGAAACCATTATAAGAGCAAGGGCCTCTAACTTGGTGAAATATGCCTGCAACTTAGCAATGGTGGTCTCAACTTGTAACTTGAGATGTTTGGCTCCTATAATCACATATAAAAACTCAAAAAAAATGTAAACCATGAAAGGAGTATGTTCACATCCTTTGGAAACAATTCTAACAAGTGGTTTGTATGGACTAGATCATACAAGGAGAAAACCTACAGGGTATGGGGATTAGCATACATAAAAGAGTAGTTAACTTACTAATCATGGTTATTAAATCATAGGAAAAAATATATGGAATGCTACCATTAATTTTAATTATACCAAGTTTAATAACACCACATAAGATCATTTGACCTGAAACTTCTCCTACTAGCCATACCAAGAGAAAACCTATTGACCAATTCTGCATGCCTAGCGGAGTGATAGAGAAGTGAAATGGTTTTGAATCCATTTTGAGACTTAAAAATTAAATAAAACATGTAATTAAACTTAGGTAAATTTAAATATCACTGCATGATCTTTCCACATGTGCCACACTCCTCTATAGGCTATACAACTACCAAAATCATCTCTTTTTTAATCATTTTCTTGATTTTAGTTAGGAACCTATAATTTTTTTTAGTTATTATTGACATTACTAATAGGATATAATATATTAGAACTTTAAATATAGTTTTTAATACTTTTATACCAAGGGAAACTATCCAACCTTCATTAATGACTCAAATATGACCCTTAAGTGACATGAAATGACTTAGGACTAGATTTGACTATGACCAAGATTAATAGCTCATTAAATAACACAAAATGGGACCATGAAACACTATATTACATCTTAATAGAAATTTATACAAGTTTTGGACTCTAGGGGGTTGACCTATTTTGACTTGTGGTCAAAATATTCAACATTCTTGGTAATTTCTAAGGGTGGTATGTTTGTTATACCAAGGTTAGTAGCCTAATCCTATCCATTGGGCCATGGAGTCATATATGAACAATTTTGACACTCATTTAACTTTAAAACCATACCAAACACAATGTAAATACACACAAAACAATACACAATAAAGAAAATAGACATGTGTTTTTAAGAATACTTAGGAAACACACACTCAACAAAAGCTAAAACACACACCTAAAATAGTATTTACAATACTAACCTTGATTTCATTAATAACATGGCTTTAGATGGATCCCATTCATAGGGATAGGTAGCTACTCTACAATCATCCTCACTAATTGGAAAGAGTTTCTTTGTTTACACTTGATGATGACATATGGTCTGCTTCATAAAGTATCAAATTTGGTATGTCTCCTTGGCTTTGCTCTATCTTCATCCCATTTTAACACTATGTCACCTTCTTATACTATTCTTAGAGTTTCCATCTTATCAAAATACCTCTTCATTAGCATTTATTTATGTTATATAGCTTTGTTAACCTTATCTCTAGTCTCTTACAACTCCATTAACTCTATCAACCTCACCTCCATTGGAGTCTTCTCAAGCAACTCTAGTTGAAGTGCCAAATCCAAGGCAGACAGCTCTTGGGATATAGAAAATCTAGCCTCTCTTCCATAAACAATAAAAAAGGACAATTCCCTATTGACCTTTTGGGATTTATTTTATCAGCCCATAGGGCTATCTTCAATTTAGTGTGCCAAGCCCTTTGATTATCCTCCAAAGTTCTCTTGATGATTTTGATTAGATTCTTATTAGTAGATTTAGCCAACCCATTATTTTGAGGGTAATAATTGGATGATGTACTCAAGTATATTCCATTACTTCATACCCAATCAACGATTTTAACACCCATAAAAATAAGTGCATTAACTAAAATGATGGTGGAAGGGATTATAAACCTTATTATGATACTTTTATAGAACTCCAAGATAGAATTTTCATCGGCTTCCTTTAATACCACTGCCTCAACCCACCTTGTGAAGTAGTTAGTTGCTATGAGTATCCACTTGTGACTAACACTTGGTGGGGTATTTATCTTGCCAATGAAGTCAAGACCCCATTGTATGAAAGTTTGATCTGCTTGAATAGGCCACAAAGGGAGAGCTCCAAGCTTATATTTTTATACAAAGAAAGCACATTATACACACCTTCTCACCCAAGAATATTAATATTTAAAGAGGTTAAGCTAATAATATCACACCCTCATGATCTTATAAGCTTTGGTTCTTGGGGATAAATGACCTCTTGCTATTTCATCATGAAACTTTTCAAGTAACACTCCAAATTTGTCATTGTCAATGCATCTCAATTACACACCATTAGTATATTTTATAAAAAACACACCATCTACAAGATAATAAGGGATAACTTAAAATTTGAATTACCTCCTTTTGGATCTATTCAAACCATTAGGATACTCACCACTTTGAATAATTTTGATGACATCTTGTGTCCAAATTTGTAGAGGTATGGAATTAGCTAGCTAGGAACAATCATGATTGACTAAAGCTCATTATTTTTACTCATGGGGGTCTAAAGCTAGGTGTTCACAAATACCTTTACCCCTTATCATCTTTATCACTTTGATATCAACATCATATTCCATTACCTTAATAATCCACCCTTCCATCTTTTCACTAAGGTATTTGCTAAAAAAAAATTGTTTGGTACTAGAATAAGAGACCATAATATGAATCTTATTGTTTGAAACCATATGCTTAAACTTCTTTAGTCTTTTAACAACAACAAGGACTTATTTCTCCACAAATGTTTACTTGACTTGATAATCTTCCAAACCTTTACTAAAGAATGCAATTGGTTGTTTGACACCTTCATCATTATTTTTCATTAGTATAGTTGAGATAGTATCAAGGTTAGAAAATGAATAAAACATGAAGTCTTTATCAAAATCAGGGTTCACAAGAGTGGGAGCTTATGTAATTACTTACTTGATGGCTTTAAATATGCTCTTACCTTCCTTAGTCCAAGATTAAACTTGGTTATTATTTAGCATGGCTATGATAGGTTTCACCAAAGATTCAAAACTAGGTATAAACTTTTTTACAAAATTAATCTTGCCTATGAAGCTTTGGATTCTTTTCTTATGCAAGTGAAATTATAGGTCTATAAAAACCTTTATACTTTTAGGATCAATAGTTATACCATATTTGGAAATAACATGTCATAAGAGCTTACCTTCATGGATAATAAAGATGCATTTTTTGGCATTGAGAGATACTCCATACTACTTGCACATTTCAAACACTTGACTTAGGTGTTTCATATGCTCATTAGCATCCTTAGAGAACACTATTATGTCATCTAAATATACCAACAAAATTTCATTGATTAGACCTTTGAAAGCCATGCTCATTTCTCTTTGAAAGGTAGTATCAACATTTGACAAACTAAAAGGCATATTACTATAGGCAAAATTCCCCCATTTTATAGTGAGTTATATCTTGAACTAATCATCTTCATTCACTAGAATTTGATTATAACCAAAATATCCATCTAGGAGAGAGAAACATTGAGAACCTAAAATAGCTTGAAAAATCTACTCCATTGAGGGTAAAGGATAGTGATCTTTGAGTGACACTCTATTAAGATATCTAAAATCCACACAAAGTCTTATCTCCCCATTATTTTTTCTAATAGGCACAAGGTTAGATACCCATGCTAAATTCTCGACAAGAAAGATTATTTTAGATTCAAGGAGTTTGGTAAGTTCTAACCTTATAAGTTTTCAACCTTGGGGTTGATGGGCCTTTATTTTTGCTTAACCAGTTTAGCTTTGGGTTTCAAGTAAATGGTATGATGTGATAGGATAGGAAAAAACCCTTTTATGCCCTTATAATCCCAATAAAAGATGTCATGAAACTCTCTACACAAGTCAATGAATGCTTGCTTCTCTAATGTAGCACATACCTTGCCTGGTTTAAGGAGCTTATCTTTGAAGATCAATACCCTTTCATAATTCTCTTCCTTTGTAGACATACTTACCTTTTACTTCTTCCTTTGGTCATATTAATCAAATATAATATCTAGGGTCACCAAGACCTTAGGTAGATTGTTTGTTCTTAGTTGCACAATCTGATTATCAAACTGTTCTTGGAGTCTCTTTTGGTTTCTTAAGGAAAACTTAGTTTCATTTTACAAGAAGTGTGAAATGTGTTTGTCACTATCAAACATTTGAAAAGACACCTAATTATTAGGTATGTAAGGTTGAATAATTATCTTGATGTGAGCTTTCTTTTCTTCTTCTTTTATCCTAGTAGGTGTATCAAATTGTGCTCTTATGATAGCTAATCTATCAACATGATTATTCTACTCCCTTGGGACTCATTATATGTTGAATGCATTTAAGTATTAAATAAAATCCCATTCACTATGATAATAAGACTTGAGGCAAGGGTTATTGGAATCAACCACATTCCTAACTTGATGCATAATCAATTCATTATCTTCATATACTTTCAAATCTTTGATTCCGTTTCTCCTTGCCCATTGAAGGCTATGAATCAAACCTTCATACTTAGCCACATTTAAAGTGTAACTAAAATAGAACCTATATGAAGAATAATACTATTTTTTATATGGATAAACCAACATAACTTGATATCTTACACCAATCTTACTTATTAAGCCATAAAAAAACATTTTCCACATTTCATCATTCTCAAATTCCTCTTTGGCAAGTAGGTGTGCTAGCATTCCTTCCTCATGTAGGCAATACACTCCTAAATCAGTTTCCTCCATGGAATCATAAGGGTAAAGATCATAGGTGTTAGTACCATACTCATAAATAAATAAATAAAAAATATCTTCAAGCTTGGAAGAAGCACCATCATCTTCAATAGGCTCCTCTTTATCATTGATAACATAATTCAGATTAGCACTTGCTTCAACATAAGTTTTAATTTGAAATTTATCAAGTGGTTGAGTCCTAATTGTTACCTTTACTCCATAACTTGTCCTAAAGGCTAAAAAAGATCAATCAACTAAGAGGTATCCTCCTATCTTAACTATAAAATATCTTGAAAGATAGATTGTAAAATGAGTAGGCAAGTCAATGAAAATAATGTCTTGGAAGATGGGGAAACTAAGATAATCATGCGAAAAAACCTTCAACCCTTTGATTAATCCAACTAACTTGGTAGGTGTACCATATAATTAAAGCACTCCTTTGCTATGTGGTTTATATTTTAGGCCCAACTCATTAGCTACAACCTTAGGCATCACTAATGTAGAGGCTCCACTATCAATTATGTAGTTATGAACTAGTTTATCACCCATAATAAGAGTGAGGGAGAAAGGTGGAAGATTTGGTAGATGGTTACACAATATTATTATGAGAACTTATAAGAGAAACATTTCTATGATCATGACTTGGTGATGGATGACTAACATGGATAGTAGATAGATATTTTTACAAAAGCTCTTTTTGGCCAGGCATATGAAGGACATCCCAAAAAGAAATTGATTTCTTGGTATTCTTAAATGAGTCCAAAATTATTAGATAATATATACCTAATTTTTATTGAGACTTTGGAGGCAAGGAAGTTGAGTATCATCTGATTCACAATTAGATATACTTCTTTTAATCAAAATAAACAAGGAGAGTAATCATGGATCTGTACCTTCTACCTCATTTAAATGTCAACCCAAGGACATATAATTGATATTATGACATCACTATATGGGTACACTCAATCTCTAATTTGACATTCTACTAATTATATATAAGATGTTGAAGTGCAGTAATTAGAATGCTTGAAATGAAACATAAACAAAATATGGTAAAATAAATGCTTATGCATGGAAGATTATTTAACAAATCTTAAACAAGAATGTAACTCACACAATTTATAAATGAAACACATAATGCTTAAGGAAATCAAATAATATGCTTAGCTAAACAAATGGGTTGGATTGTTGTTGCAACCTTCCAAAGGGGGTCCTTCCTCCTTCCAACTCTAGCTTCAACCCTTCCTCTTATAACACTAAATTGAACTCATAATTACTCACTAATATTAATCAAAGGTGTAATAATTAATTATTTCATGAAGTTACAATAATAATTTCTTAACATAATGTACTTCTAAAAATATATATTCAACATATATTATTTTATATATCCCTCTCAACTCTGCTACTACATATTTATTTATAGTAGAGGATATTGTTTTATGTAAAATAATATATATATTCTATTCTAAGATAAATTCAAATTGGGATAACTGAAATTGGTTCCTTTTTTTAAAGACATCCTTCATGTGAATCTTGTGATTTTGCTACAAGACAAACAAGGTTATTTTATTCTTCAACTGCTTCCTTATTAAGCTCCATAGAGTTTAGAGTCATTTTTTTTGACTCAATTGGAAGAGAGTAAAAATATATTCATCTATGGTTTTGGTCTTGTAGTTGATATAGGATGGTCTGTGTAATGAGATTATTTTTGTTGTAGGATGCTCCTTGTTATACACCTATTTCTCCAAAACATCTTCAAAACACATTTATAGAAAAAGCATCCTAAAGAAATAGATAACTATCATATATTTAATTTTAATACATAATTCTAACTATTTAAAAAGAGTTTAAAAACATAATGCTATATGGCTTATGAAAGTAGGAAACTATATGGAAAATTATTCAAAAGCATGGTAATCAAGCAAGATGAGTACAATAGATAGACATAATAACATGACATTTATGGGGCTCATCACACCCCCAACTTAAGATATTACTCAAACTCGAGCACCATACTTGTTCATTCCCAATTCAAAAAGAACTCTAAAATTCATGGGATCTATAACACTACTATCAAGGTGAGCATAGAATCCATGCCTTTATTTAAATAGTTTCCAAATTTTGGCTTCTTTGGCTTCATCCATTGGGGTTTTATTCTACCAATCTAGAATAGGGGTGGTTGGAACTTTAGGTTCAATAAATGTGATCCCATGTCACCTACAAGAAGAATTTATTTTATGGTCCTGATAAATGCTACATTTAAATTAAAAGGGGAATAGGGCTCCCTCTTTCTTAAAGATAGGGTGAGTTCATTCCATCATTCAATGCATGATTTTATTGTAATAATACCAACAAAAGATATTAATCCTAAATAAAAATCTTGAACCTTATCACATTTCTTACCAAACCAAATTCTTACTTCATTCTTCAACATGATATTATCCCAGTCTACTAAAACAACATTAGGTGCCATTGATTCACTTTGGATGAGCAACTAACTTTCATTCTCCTTTTTACTTATTTTGATATTTCCCTTCCTCTTCTGTTTTCATTCAAAAAATATGATAAAAATTCCTATAGTTGTGCATATCTAACATTTAAATTGGGTTTCCACTCTCTATCATATGAAACAACATAATTGCGTAGGTAGAACTCACACAATTATACTTGTTCTTCCTATGAACTTACTTTATAAATAAAAAAGAAGAAAGGGGATCAATACATTCATGGAGCATATCATAATAAATTCTCATAAATTTGAACTTGTGCCATTATTCTTTGAGATAAACTAAATAAACTTTAATAGGAGGCCTGCAATCAAGGAGTTCTTGGGTTATACTAGCCATGTCCTCAACTTTCTATTTTAGTTTAGTGATGCTCTCTTATTTAACTTTATTTTCCTATTTCAATTTCCTATTTTATATCCTTAGTTTCTTGAGAGATTAAAATTGATTATCCATCCAATTCAATAGTTTAAAAGATATATCAAAATATGAGTGATACCTAACCTCAGGGTAGCTTTATGTTCCTCTTGCTAATTAACCTCTATAGAAGGTTGTGGAAGGATGGTTGTAGGATGATCTTTAGATAAGGGATGTAGCTAACAAGATGCTATAATAAGTGTTTCTAGACCTCCACCAGATTGATCTTGTAACTGCTTTCTTAGTTTCTCAATTTATTATAGGGCTTACTCAAGAGTAGAAAATTTGATTTGTGTAGCAGGTTGCTCCAATTATTTAGATTATTTTTGCATGGTTTCCTCATGTATATCTTTTTATACTTATTCCTATACTAGTTCCTTATAAAATTATTTAAAATTATGTTCAACTTATTCTTCTTTCTCATGTAAATATTCAAGACTCTACGCAATTTGTTTTGCTTCTTCTTGTATTAGCTCCTCATAGAATTCTTCAAAATTATGATCAAATTATTTTGCTTCTTCCTAATGGAATAATAGAGAACATTATTCCCTATATATTTAAATCTATAAAGATTAATTACTACTAGCAATCCATTCTTCCCTAGAATCTTCATTTATTTAAATAATAGAAGAAGTTTTAGTTCTCATCTTTCTTGTCAATTTGTGAGATCTATGAGGAGTTGGGGTTACTTTGATATTATTGAAAGAAGGTGGAAGTTCCTCAAAATAATCTAAGTCATGCCTACGAATGAGTTTCTTCCACTTCCTTCTATATTCCTTACCTCTGGAAGTCCCTTCTGTAATCCTTACTACAAGTTCTTGTGTTGTTGTAGGAATACCTTCTTCTACAGGTTCTTGTGTGGCTATAAGAAGGTTTTATACTATAATTTATTGTGGTTTTATAGGGAGGGATTATTTTGTTCTTTGTTATTTAACCTCTAATTCTTATTCTAATTCATTTCCTTCTCTATCACTCTCTTCATTTTATAGTACTTAGAGAAATTCCTCCTAACTAATGTTGGGTCTAGTTCTTTGCAAACAGCCTTGAACAAGTAACTAGATGAGATAATGATGGAAGAGAGAGATTTAAAATGACATTTTTGAAAATCCTTCAAAATTTTGGTGATCATGTGAAGTAAAAATTTGTGAATGTTTATCTCCATTCTATGCTACAAATGATTCATGAACTTGAAATTAAAACCATGTAACATAGAATACTTTCCTTTGTAGATGAAATATTTGGAGATAAAATTAGTATCTTTATCCCATCTTATTGATAGAGAAAACCTTGAAATGCCTTAATTTTAAGTTTTTAGGCATTTATTTACTCTGATAAAATTTCATCTCTCAACCTCAACATCATATTTATCTTGCCATTCTTCCCTTATTCTTGGTAGTCTCGTTACTCTACTAATGGTTATTTTCATCAGCTTTATTTCCATCCATTTTACCATGGCTAAGCTATTATGTAATGTACCATAAAATTTCTCCACAATTCCTTCATCCAAGGCTTATATTTTTTCAAAATACTATGCCCATCCTATATGCTAAAACAAGGCCAATATTTTTGTTCTATTGGTCAAGGGGGTGATATCTAGTGGTTCATGTTTTAACAAATCACCTCCCATATTTCATGATTTATAGGTCTAGGTGCTTACATCAAGGGTTTTGGGCTATGGAGGAATGGTTTGTGAATTTTTATTTAGAAGGTAAAATAACACTTTTGAATAAATGAAAAATCTCCCCCCCAACTTAATCTATCCCTTGTCCTCAAGGGATGAAGCTGACTTGCACAAAACACTCATGGTAAGAGTAAGGGGTAGCAGTATAAGTTGTGTCAATGATAAAATCAGTGAAGGAGATGGTAAACAAGTGTGATAAAGAGAGGATATGATAGTGCATTAATATCATTAAGTCTCATCACTTTTAGAAATAATTAAAATGTATGACAAAAAATAAATATAAAATAATTACCATATCATCTATAGAAATACCTTTCATAAATGTGAAAATGATGATATGAAGTGCTGATCATGGCATATGCTATAATTTTCATGAGAAAAAATGCTTGATGTATAATGGAATGTAGGAAGACATCCTATAGCAATATATGTTTCCTATAACAACAAGTGTTTGCCCTACAATAAGTTTTATCCTATAACAACAAGTTTTCCATCCTTTAGAAAGAAGGATAATGTATTTCTACTCCAAGGGAATGAATCTACAAGAAAAAAGTGAAAATAAAACATTTTTATTGTACTAGTGCCTTTTCTCTTTTTCCTTTTTTTTATTGAATGTTAATTAGCCAGTGACCTAGTTTTTTGAGACAACATCCGTCAATAATGCCCAAAGGTTTTCATTAATAAATTTTATAATTTTTTTTATATATATTTTGGTCCAAACTCAACTAAAATCATAAAAATCTAGAGGGTAAGATTCTATTCAGCCTGAACCAAGCCATTGGGTATGACTTGTTCTTGGCTATAGGAAGCTTTATTACTCTTGGAAAATATTAGAGAAGGGTTGATAGAAATAACCTTTTATTGAAAAAATAGGTTGATTTGCTTCATGAAGAAGATATGAATGTTGTTCTTCAAGAATTTGGTGAGTAAGAGTTTTCTTGGAAAATGGTTTCTTGTACAAATTGATCCTGTGGCCATTAACAAGTAGTCAGAATTGAACAAAGTCAATCGTCATGAGCTTTACAACTCCATTATCAAAAACTTGTTGAATATCATAAGGACCAAGCCATCTAGACTACAACTTTCCTTTATGATCCTTGTATTTAGAGTAAAAAAGGAGTGCCTAGTCTCTTGGTTAGAAATTCTTAGTCTTGATATTCCTATCATGCCATCCTACACATTGTCTTTGCACTATTTCAGTATGATGAAGTGTTTCCTTTCTTAGTTCATCAAGTATTCAACTGCATGATCCTATCTTATTGAGCTTGAGAAATATCTAAACCCAAATCAAGTGCTTTTATTAAGGTTTTATGTTCAAACTCAATGTGTAGAATAGGCTTTTTACCATAAACTAGTTCATATAGAGTGAAACTAGTTATGGTTTTCCAAGTGATTCTATAATCCTAAACTAATTATAGAAGATGAGTTAACCAATATTTTCTATGCAAGATGATATTATTAGTGAGGATATTTTCCAATTCTTGGTTTTTCACTTCCACCTAATCATTTGACTGAGGATGGTATGAGGTAGATTTCTTGTGTCTAATTTCATATTCTTTTACCAAGGTAGCTAAGAGGTTTGATGTGAATTATGGGCCTTGGTCTATGATGATCTCCCTTGGAACTCTATAGCAGGTGAAGATTTCCTCATAGAGGAACTCAGATACCTTCTCATCTTGGACATGGGTTAAGGCTTTAACCTCTACCCATTTGGTGACATAATTAGTCCACACTAGTATGCATTCTTTATTTTTGGATTTAGGATCAATGAGACCTACAAAATCCAATTCCCATTTGTTAAAGGGTTCCAGAACTAGTTCTGACTATAATGGCATTTCATCAAAGTGAGTGGGTTTTCTCATACACTAGCATTGATCACATCTATGTGTGTACATCATGGCATCCTTATGTAAAGAAGGCCAATAATATCTAGTAGTGAGTACTTTTATGGTAGTCCATTTGATAGCAAAATGACCCCCACATAGTTCATCATGGCAGGCTCTAAGAATACCATCAGATCTATCTTCTCAAATTCATCTCCTCATAATTGAATCTAGTCTAGTGATAAAGAGATATCCTACAATCCAAGAATAATATCTACTCTTTTGGATTAGGTGTTGTTTGTCCCTAAGTGATAAATGTTCTGGTAATGATCTTGTAACAAGATAGTAATATCTACAAACTAAGGAGATTGAATTGTTATAGAAAATAAATGTTCATCAAGAAAAGAATCAACAATAAGACTATGTTCATCATTTTGAAATTGAGATAGAAAATATACTACTACATTATCTTTACCAGGTCTATCCATAATGGTAATACCAAATTATTATAGTAAAATAAACCAACAAATTATCCTACCTATTACAACAAGTTTGTTCATTAAATACCTTATTTTTATATGATTGGTGTGGATGATCACTTGGTAACCTATAATGTAGTGTTAAAATTTGTTGATGGCATAAATGAAAACAAGAAATTCCTTCTTTATTATAGTGTAATTAAGTTTATCTCTTTGAAGATTCTTGCTGATAAAATAAATTGCATAACTTAGAGATTCATCTTTTTGGCCAAGGACAACTCCTAAAGTGGTGTTAGATGCATCTGTATGAATGTGAAAAGGCTTCTTCTAGTCATGTCCTCTCATAACAAGAGTTGTTATGAGAATGTCTTTGAGTTGCTGAAAGCTATTTTGATAATCATCAGTCCATGTAAATTCAACATCTTTAGTAATCAATCTAAATAATGGGGTATCAATTTTACTAACATCTTTAATGAATCATTTATAATAACCAACATATCCTAAAATACTTATAACATCTTTCTGCTTCTTTGGTGTGGGTAGATCCTTGATAATACTTATCTTTGCTAGGTCAACTTGAATTCCAATAGGGGATATGTGATATCCCAACATAATCCCTTCAGTCATAAGCATGTAACACTTTTCATTACTCAAAGATAATTGATGGTCCTAACAGTGTTGATGAATTTTATCTAGGTTGGTTAGCATTTCTTTGAATGTCTACCCATAAATAGTGAAATCATCCATGTAGATTTCAAGATAGTCATGGGAGAGATCAGAAAATATGCTCAATACAACCCTTTGAAAAGTAACTGGGGTATTGTAAAGACCAAATGATAAGATTACATAGGCATAGGTTCTCTAAGGGCAAGTAAAAGTGGTTTTATATTAGTCTTATGAAGTAATTAATATTTGATTATAACCACTATAGCCATTTAGAAAGGAAAATTACTTCTTCCCTGCTAATTTATCCAACACTTGATCAATAAATGGAAGGGGAAAGTGATCCTTCATAGTAGCAACATTCAACTCTTGATAGTCAACACAAATATGCCATTTTCCCCCTCTATTAAGGATAATGACCATGGGAGAGACCCACTAGCTATCTGAAATAGGATAAGTAAATCCTGTATCCAATAAATTTTATAACTTGGATTTGAAAATGTCTTTGACTGCAAGATTTATTCATTGTTGGGGTTGGCAAATAGGTTTGCATTCTTATTTAATGTAAATATGATGCATGCATAAATCTCAAGGTATTCCTCTCATGTCATGGTAATCTTAAGAAAATGTTATTATGTGATTTCTTAGCTTTGTAAGTAACTAAATTTCTTTCTAGGGTGTTAAGGAAGTGTTGATGTTGAGAGGTTTGTTTGGGAGGATGTCTACTTTTTTTATTAAAGAAAGCATGGTCTCTAAGTTGGTGATTTAAAGAGCATAACTACATTGATGGGGAATTAATTGATGGAATGTCCAAATATCTCTTGTAGTTTCAAAAAAATCATTCTTAGGAAAGGTATTTTGAAGAGGCCATGGTGTACATTCCAATAGGTTGGTAGCTATAAGATCCTATCGATAGGTATTTTGCAAGATACCAGTAAGGACAATGTCTTCTTCTTGGGCTTGTAAAGCTAGAATTTGGCTAATTGTGTAGAGATTTTATAAGGAGATAGGTTCTTCAAAGTCATCAATCTAAGGGATTGGTCCATCATTTGGGGAAAGCTGAGCTGGTGGATAAAACACCAATTTCATGGTGTCATTTCCATTAAAAATTAACATTTTACTTAACCTATAACAAATAAAATCATCAACAGTAGCCAACCATGGGTGACCAAGGATGAGAGGATACCCCCCCAAATTACTCTTGGGTTGTAGGATAATAAAGTCTACTTGATATTTCCAAGAATATATAGTGATAACAAGGTCCTTAATAACCCCCTCGAGCTTAATAATTGATCTATCAACCATTTGGAGGATGGTAGGTGTTGGACAGAGAGTGGTAATCTTCAGTTGATTCATGGTCTCCATGGTCATCACATCAATGGTTACACCTAAGTTGATTAAAGGTTGTAGATGCTAACATTAACTATAGGACTTCCCAGATTAGAATATTTTGGGGGAATTATGTTTCCTAACATAAAATCTACTAATTGGCCAATGACCTGGACTATTTTAAGATTCTCCTTCTTTCTTGTCAATTTTTTACAACATAGCTCTAAAAAAACTTTATTGTAGATAGGAACATCCTTTATTGCTTGAAAGAGTGGGATTTTTATGCACAAATTCTTGAGTTATCCCAAGATATCTAATTCAAGCTCTTATTCAAGATGTGAGATATTCAATCTCTTCAAAAAAGGAGGATTACCAATTTCTTTTTGATTTCCTAATGGACTTGGCTCATGATTGACTATGGGTGGTTCTGGATTAGTATGGAGTGAATTTGGTTCAAAGTGTTTTATTATTATGGGTGAGGTGGGTTTTGGAATAATATGACTTGAGTGAAGTTGGACTTGATTAATATTTAAGGTGTATGTTAGATATTTCATTATTTTAGTGGATTGTGTCAGTTGAACTAACTTATTGGTAGGATTAAGGATGGTTTAGGTGTGTAATTGAGTGGTTTGAATAGGTTTCTAAGTGTTTGGAATTATGGATTTTTATTATGGTTGTTACATTTGCTAGGGAAAGCCTTGATTTCCTCTCCATTACTATTGCCATGGATTAGAGGGATAAAACCATTACTAGTTTTGGAATTGTCCCTATTGAGGTTATTATCCATTATGTTGTATCTATAACTAATTCTAGGGTGGCTACCAATTTATTTGGGACCAATTTGGATTGGGTATATTCATCCAAGAACCATATTAAGGATTATTTGAGAATTGAGAATTTGAAAACATATAGTTTGATGGCATACTTAGTCTTTGTACCCATGGTTTATTTTGAGCCATGAAAGACACTTGGTTCTCATCTTCTCCTATGGCATGCAACTATATTGTCTCAATATTTTCCTTGTTGATACTGGCTACTCAAACTTTCATCAAATGGCATGTGTAATCCATTGTCTTCTTTTTGCATTCAAGGAAATAGGTAGCTAAGGCTTTCTTGGTTTCTTCTTGCTTCTACCATGTATGTAATATATCAAGCTGAGTGGCTAGGTGACTGATGATGTCCTAATTCATATCCTAGAATAAGTTTCTAACTTCACCTTTAGACAGTCCTAAAATATATGCTATAGGAAGGGTTCTACCCCTACTTTTATTCATGGTTGATCTAGATTAGTTCATACATAGAGCTGTTAGTTCATCAAATGGTAATGGAGAAACATCACCACCATATATTATATCTAGTGCCTATAGACAATCATCTCTAATTCCTTTCAAGAATATCGACTTAACTGATTCCTTGTATATTATAGTCTATTTAGATTTTTGCAAGCTGAAGAAAAATCTTTCTATATATTCCTCCAATGACTCATCATCAAATTGTGTCATTTAAATAATGTCATCTCTCCTATAGTTTCTACCCCTAAAATAGTCTTGGTATTTCATCAAAAATTTCTCCTTTATTTCTTTCCAAGTAGAAATGGCATCCTTTCCAAGTCCCATGAACCATCTAAGTGATGCATATTTAAGTGTTGCTATAAAAAAATTGAGTTTTTGAGATTCTTGATTAAAATCATAGCTATGACATAAGATGTCAAACTCAAAAATAATTGTATATAGATCCTTAGATGATTTTCCTCTAAAGGTAGGGAGGGTAGAGTAAGGGATATTCTTCATGGGTGCATTTCCATCAAAAGTGAGGATAGGAAATTCAAAAGTAGTAGACTCATTGGTAGTGTTTTCTTTGTTTTGATCCCCTATGAATACTCTTTATGTTGGTAGATGGGAGGTTGTTACTACCTAACACTCAAAATTATTATCAATTCTTTAATTTCTTAGGGTTTAAAAGATGGAGACTTTATCATTTTACTTAGGAATGTATGGTTTCTTATACAATGGTGATGATGTGAAGGTTTTATAATATTTTTCTAGTGTCTCGATAAAGATTCCCTCTAAATTGAAAGATTCTATTGGCCTGGTGTTTCTTCTAGGGGCAAGAATAGCTTTGAATGCCTCCTTAGCAAGAAATATTGGAGACAAAGGGAAGCAAAATTTAGATTCCTATGTATGAGGTGATAAGGTGGGAATTATTAGAGATGGTGACTATGGGTCTCTTATATGGGTATGAATCTCTTCAAGATCTCTAGCTTGTGCTACCAGTCTAGCCAAAAATTCTTCTTTTTCTACCTCTTTTATTGATAAATATGTGTGATCTTCAAGAATTCCTTCATGTTCCTCAATTGTTGCAGGATGTATTTTAGATCTTGTAGCAATATTCAATGATTTAGGCAAAAATATTTCTATATAGTCATCATAAGGTTAGTAATATGGGGTTTTAAATTTTAAAATCAACCACTTTTTTTAATTTTAACTTTTACCCCACCCTACCTGCATAAGGTTAGTAATATGGGGTTTTAAAAATTTCCACTATCCTACTTAAAAAAAGGGAAATTTAAACTATGAAAATAGGTAATATTTTAATCTATAAAAATAAGCTTTAGAAATAAAAATAATAATCATCTAGAAATAATTGCTATTAAGATTGAAGATTGTAAGTGTGTGACACCCTTATCTCGCAATGGTGCCAAAAATGAATAACGGATGTTTCACAATTAGATATAATTCTCTTGATGAAAATGAACAAGGAGAGTAACCATAGATCTATACCTTCTACCTCATTTAAATGTCAACCTAGGGACACAGACTTGATAAGATGATGTCACTATATGTGCACAATCAATCTCTAATTTAACATTCTGCTAATTATATCTAACATGTTGAAGTGTAGTAATTGAAATGATTGAAATAAAACATAAAAAAAATATTATTTAAATGCTTATACATAGAAGCTTCCTTTATAAATTTTAAACAAGAATGTAACTCACACAATTTAGAAATGAAACACACATTGCTTAAGGAAATCGAATAACATGCTTAGCTAAACAAATGAGTTGGATTGTTTATATAACCTTATAAAGGGGAATTACTCCTTATAACTATAGCTTCAACCCTTACTCTTAAAAAACTAAATTTAACTTAGAATTTCTCACTCAAATTAATTAAAGGTGCAACAATAAATTGCCACATGAAGTTACAATAACAATTGCTTAACACAATGTACTTATGACATTATCTATTCAACATATACTATTGTTTATATCCCTCTTAAATATTCTACTACATATTTATATACTGTAGAGGAGATTGTTTTATGCAAAAAAAAAAAATTCTATTCTAAGATACATTTGAATTGGGATAAATGAAATTGGTTCCTTTCACTAAAGATGTCCTTCATGTGAATCTTGTGACTTTGTTGTAGAACAAAAAAGGTTATTTTGTTATTCAAATACTTCCTTATTGAGCTCCATAGAGGTTAGAGTCATTTATACAAGTTGGTTGGAAGAGAATCAAAATCTATTCATCCATAGTTTTGGTCATGTAGTGGCTGTAGGATGGTCTATGTAATGAGATTCCTTTTGCTGGAGGATGCTTTGTGCCATATACCTATTTATCTAAAACACATTCAAAAAACATTTATATAAAAATCATCCTAAATAAATAGACAACCATCATATATTTAATGCCAATACATAATTCCAACTATTCAAAAAGAGTTTGAAAACACAATGCTATATGGCTTATGAAAGTAGGAAACTCTATGGAAAAGTGTTCAAAAGCATGGTAATCAAGAAAGATGATTACAATAGATGGAAATAATAACAAGAGATTTATGGGGCTCATCAAAAGTGATAAGAACTTAAGGGATTGAAATACCTTGATCATACTTTCCAACATTTTGACTTGAAGGAAGTGTAGGATTTGTAGGGACTACCATGTTTATAGTCATGATTTACTACCTTATAGGAGGATTATATAAACTTGTAGGCACCACATTAGCTTCTCGTAAAGCATTAATTTTATCTCTATTATTGTATATAAATAAATTCCCTTGATTAATCACAAAAGTGTCTTTAACTAAGAAGTTAGTGAATATTTCTCCTTGAGGTTTCTAACTTTCATTTATTTGTATGAGGACTTCATCATCTATTGATATCTAAGGAATGACTCCTCCTTGAGAAACTAGAGCTTTCTCTCCACCTTCATTTTCATCCATGAATTTATATTTTTGTCACTCTTCCCCTTTCATCAAGTTGATATACACCATTACCATTGCTGTTTCATTAGAGGTTGAAGTAAGATTATATGCATTGGTAGACCTGTTGAAATTAGGATGCCCTTGTCCTCTCCCTTGCTCATATTGTTGACCATATTACTAACAATAGGGATAGGGATTTTGATTCACACCATTTAATAATATTTCTTGCCTAAGTTAAGCTCTTAAAATTTGAATATATGCATCTTTATCCATGGCATTATCTAGCTTCAAAGGCATAGTCTTTGGCTTGGCATTAGCATTAGGAACTTAGGCAACACTTGGGGTACTAGTAGGAATATTAGGCAATAGAGTCATAGACATTTTTGGAGGAAATTTTCGTACTTAAATGTGGGTATTATAAACTATAATGCAAAGGCCATATGCTTTAGGAAGAGTGACACCACCCATGGATTGTAGCATGTAGGAAAGACAAAGCTAACAGGTGGTCTCATGGGATGAGGAATCCTATACCAAATATTTTGGAACCTCTCATTGAAATTATGCACCTTTAGATCTCTTTAGATGATATTGAGCTAATGTATGAGTGAAGTGTGGTCACTCTTATCTTCAAATATTAAAGTTAGCAACATTCCAAAGTCATCCCATATTGTAATGCATCCATTAGGCAAAGTCCTATACCAATCAAGTGATTTTCCTATAAGGGACATGGAAAGGATTTTAATGGCAATATTAACCTTAGTAATATTATGTAAACTATAAAAAATTGGGATATCCCTAATCTGATCACTAGGAGTGACATGACCTTCACCATTAAATGTACACACACTCTTTGTAGCATTTGGGGGAATGTCATCATAGGCATCATGATGAATTGGATTTTTATTATTAAAGGCTAGGAAGGAATGATATATATCCATGTTTAATTTAAATTATTCCTCACTCTCTTGATCCTCTTGGCTAGAAAAGTCCTCTTGATCTTCAAAGGGTAGAATAGATTGAGGGTGCTGAACTTCAATATGAAGTTCAAGTTGAAGAGGTGGATTGATAGTATTAAAAAATATATTAGAAGATGACCTAGTAAGGACAATGAATTATGAGCACAAATATATGAAAAAAAAATGGTCTACAACTAGATTTTACCTTGAATGGAGTTACCAAATGCTAAGTAGCACACCAATATGCAGTTGATGTTGTCAAAACCAACATTCACATTGACAAGTTATCTTTAGGATAATGGTCCCACTGGGCATGCCAAAACTATTATTACCAAATATTGTACCCTAGATGAAGTTATTCAAGACTAATCTAATATTTGGGTAACACTGGAGTACTTATAGGTATGTGGGTTACCTATAATAGAAAAAAATCTCTAGGTTTAAGGGCTAGTTCCCTAAATTGATCTTGAAGTGATT
Source organism: Torreya grandis (assembly GCA_037957365.1). Classification (NCBI taxonomy): domain Eukaryota; kingdom Viridiplantae; phylum Streptophyta; class Pinopsida; order Cupressales; family Taxaceae; genus Torreya; species Torreya grandis. The sequence goes on from JARHVA010002239.1 coordinate 629,420, forward strand.
ATCACCTACTCTAAATAATTGTTTATGGGAAAAGGGGTAGAAATATGCATGAAAATAACCTATTATAATGGGATAATACACCATAAGGATTTAAATAATACTATCATACTTCTTTCACTAAGAAACAAGACCTACAAACCAACTTTAAAGTCTTAAGATGTTCTAACATTAGTATTTCAATATAGAGGTGATATGCATGAGACACATCAATGTAAGTGGAATAGAGGGTATATTTTAGACTTGAATTACATTTTAACACTTTAAGGGAGATAAAAACACTATATACACTCTATATGACCTGTTATAATCAAAATTTATCATACTTCTTTCACTAAGAAACAAGACCTACAAACCAACTTTAAAGTCTTAAGATGTTCTAACATTAGTATTTCAATATAGAGGTGATATGCATGAGACACATCGATGTAAGTGGAATAGAGGGTAGATTTTAGACTTTAAGTACATTTTAACACCTCAAGGGAGATAAAAACACTAGATACACTCTATATGACGTGTTATAATCAAAATTTATTGCACTAGACATGAAAGGATAAGGAAAAGTAAGGATATAATCTATAAACCTCACCATTCATCACTTTTCACACTTAGATAAGATGATTTTGAATTAAAAACTATATTTATTTTATTATTCAAAGGAAAATTACAATATCAAACTAGTAGGGCTTCACCATACCAGGTGTAGTATTGATAAATAAGAGCCAAAATGGCTAGTACTTATATAATGTGAGAAAAGAGAGATAAAAATGAAGTCCAAGAGTCATAAAGACACTTGTTAAGCTAAGAGAGAGAGTAAAATTTTTAGGAAAATAGAGTGTGGGATAGACCATGCAAGGTTTTTATGGACAAATGTCCATCCAAGGCATGAAACTCTTCAATTATAGAGTAGAACTCTTCAATTGCATGTTTGGAAACTACCTTCATCATTTGGCCTTCCTTAAATGATCCACAAAAAAATATGGATATATGAGATCATTAAACTATGAGGGGGGTTTTTAAAAATTCTACAAGATGCATTAGATGTGTCCCTAATCATCAATATTCTTATAGCCAAGTGTTCTCATTACCTGTAATCATAATCACCCTTCTTTCACTCACCCTTCACACTTGGCACCAAGGAGGTATTTATTTTATCTAATCAATCCATATAGGGGGTGATGTGACACTTTTAAAGAGTCTTCATTCCATTAGATCCATCAAATATAGCTTAAAAGGCTTCCCAATTGGAGTTATCACCTTCTTACCTGATGATCACTTTCTATTCACTATGTCATTCTACACTAGATGAAGTGAAGGTGTTATTAGAGATAATTATGAGATTTTATGAATAAATAAATTTATATGAGGAGTTAGGTTAGGACTCATTCTTTCTCCTAAAATGATCCTCATAATTTGAAACCCTTTTGTACCTATGAAACACATAAATCTATCAAGAAAATTGGTTTTGTAACTTGTCTATACAAATAAGATATAAACCAATCTGATGGGAAGGAGTACTAGAGAGTTATCTATGAGACCAAATCACTTTATTTCTAAAACATTATCATCTAGATGCCTTTCCTTAAATTTCTTCCTAATTGGATCATTAATAAGGGTTTTAGAGGATTTTGAGTGGTTTATCCTCTTAAGGATAGTTTATAAAATTGTGATATCTAATCTTATAAAAAAATACATTAAATCCTTGTTCTAGACCCTCTTCAGCATATCATATCTCCTTAGACTCCCATGCTAGGTTTTTTTATATATATGAGATTCTTAAGATGACTCCTCAAGCTCTCCTTCACATTCTACATACCCTATCATAATTTTAAGCCAAGAGATGGCTTCCTTATGAATTTATTTATAAAATAAATGTCCTCACACACATTAAAAATCCCCAAGAAGATTTTCCAATTATTTATAATTATCACCTATCCTTAGAAGTGATATTGGGTCCTCTTTAGGCACTAGGCCTAGTCAAGGCCTAGTAGATTTAGGCTATATACGTATGGGTTTAGGCCACCATGTATGGTGCTTATCACATATGATGCCTTTATCATGTTAAATTATTTTTAATTAAACTTTAAAACCTTTATTATATGTTTTAAATAACTTAAATTCACCTTATTGCTTTCCTTATGATAAACCTACAAAATCTAGATTTCTAGGGGTACGCTCTACCTAAGACAACATAGAGGGAACTTATCCTAATGTCATAATAAAAATGATGATATGAGGGGATTAATAAAGTCATGGGGACAATTTTTACCATTTTTTATTATTGAATCACATCAATATGCCCTCCAAACCTCATAAAACCCAAGATATACCTTTGTGGAACTTGCTGACTGTGTAGGGTTTTGTGTACCAACTGTACGCTATCATGTTAGAACATTTATTTATATGTTTCCATGATATGTGAGTCTAAGTATATGGTTAATATAATTGTAGAATCAATCCAATCAGGTTAATTATCAATAAATATACTAAATCCTTTAATACATACCTTTTACTTTGTCAGGCCTAGACTGCAGGTTATGTGACTGAATTGTTTGCTCAAGAGGATAACATACCTGTAGGTGTATATTACATAGTTAGGACTTATATCATATTAAAAGATACATTTAAAACCATATAGGTCAATTTAAACTTCATTTTAATTCACTTCATGCTCAAAGACTGTGTGATGAGGCCAAACTATCATGTTAGTGCATTGTCACCTTACAGTTGACTGTAAGTGACCACTCTTCAAGAAAAAGAGGCCTTGTAGGTTAATATACAACCTTTGAAGATTATGTTACACACTATATTATCTCTTTGGAGTCTTAGAACCAACTCTAATATGTAGGTGTTTCATGTTTGTGGGGTTTCATCTCTTAGCTCACACTATGAAATTGCAAGTACCTACAAGTCAGACTGTAGGTGAACCTTTTGAAGGTAAGGGTACACCTATAGGTGATCAAGTAGGTCAATGCCTTGAAATTAAACTCTTTTTGATGTCCTTAGAGAAAATAGTGTTCTTATTACCTCAATGGGATCATTTTTCATGGATATGTACTCATATACTACCACCTTAGACTATAAGACCATTTTAAGTTCAAGATACTATAGAGAACATTGACATTCTATAGTGTAAGAATGTATGAATTGGGAACCCTCTCTACATCGCTAATTGGAGTCAAATATCCACTTTATTTGGTTAAAACATATTTTCTATGATATTCATTCATGATATAGTCATTTAAATTCATCTAGACTTCATGTCTCCTTATTATGTGTCTACACCAAAAGTGAACAAGGCTTTGTTTCAGAGTTTTTAAGGTAATGGATCTCTAAACTCACCTTCTCAACTTGAATATGACACTACGAGCTTGCCTGCTACTCTATATATTCACCATTAATTTATATGACTTATTCAACATTTTCAAAATCTAAAAGGTTTCCAATATGCTTAAAATCCTTTATTCAACACCTTTAGGCCTCTGTGAGAGCCACCTATAGGTGCAATTGCATAATGTAGGGAAGTCAAAAGAGATATGAGAAATATGCATAATGTGAATAACCTTACAATCAACATTAGACCTTCTATAAATATTCAATTTGATCCTTCCAACCTTGAAGGATGTAAAAAAAGTCTCAATACTTCCATTCCAATGTGATATTCTCCTATAAAGCACCTGTAGGTGCACATCAATAGTGTAAGATTCTATATAAGGCTTGAACTAGCTTTCACAATCTATCATCTATCATTTGAATATCTTGAATTGATTGTTCATTTTCTAAGAATGTGTCCAACCTATCTATAATATTCATTTACAATCTATGACTATGCTCAGAGCCTCCATTCATTTGACTATAGATGGATACTTACAAGAACTAATTATGTGATATGTTATTTGATTGAAACTCCATGGATGCTAGCTATTGATACTGATATTTGAAAGAAAGGAAATTAACATGTCATGAAAAACATGAAATACAACATATCACATTCCTTAAAAATCACTATAAGAGCAAGGGCCTCTATGCTTGGTGAAATATGAATGTAACTTGGCAATGGTGGTCTCAACCTACAAATTTACATGTTTGCATGCTCTACTCACCTTCAAACATGTAAAAAAATATGGAAACCATGAAATTAGGACATTCAAATCCTATTTAAATAATCCCAACAAGTGTTTTATATGGACAATCTCATATAAGGAGAAAACCTTTAGGGTGTGGGGATTAACATACAAAAAAGAGTAGTTAAATTCATAATCATGGTTCATAAAGCATAGGAAACTAATATATATAAACATAACATGAATGTGAAGTAGACTAAGTTTACTAACAACACATAAGAGCATTTGACATGAAACTTCTCCTACTAGCTATACCAAGAGAAAACCTATTGACCAATTCTACATGCCTAGTGGAGCAATGGAGAAGTGACATGGTTTTATTAATTTTTGAGACTTAAAAATTAGATAAAACATAGAAGTTAATTTAAAGAAGCTGAAGGATCACTGCATGAGCTTTCCACATGTGACACACTCCTCTATAGGTCACACAACTTCCAAAATCCTCTCTTTTTAAACTATTTTCTAGATTTCAATTAGGAACCTAATTTTTTTTAATTTAGTACTGACATGGCTGATTGGATATAACATATTTTATGTTGGAAGATAGTTTAGAACAATTTACTACCAAGGGAAACTGTACAACTTTCATTAATGACTCAAATATGACCCTTAAGTGACATGAAATGACTTAAGACTAGATTTGACTATGACCAAGATTAATAGATCATTAAATGACATAAAATGGGACCATGACACATCCTATTACATCCTAATATACCCATATATAAGTTTTATACTATAGGAGTTGACTGACTTTGACTTGTGGTCAAAATAGTCAACAATTCTTATTTCTAAACATTGTAGACAAATGTGAAGAACTTGTTTCCTTTGAGTCACATGAGTTATTTAAATCAAGAATATATTTTATGATTTTGTTTTATAGTTAATTGTAGTTTTCAATATGTCCTTGGTTAAGGTATATATCCATTATCCTTACACTATTAGTCCTTTTCAAGGATGACCATTCTTGATTTTCATTAGACATAACTTCTATCCAGTGAGAGGGCATTGATTTCAATGACCATCCACCAAAAATAGAAGTAAGTTTATTCTAATTAGGATCCTATTTTAAATATTTCATACTTCATGAGTTAATAACATGTATAGGATGTATAGACAAAGTTGGTTTCTCTTTCAAAGTAAGCACTATAAAAACATGGTCATTCTAACTCTTAGGAACCATCTGGATAATCTCTACATCTACCTAGTAGTTGTAGAATTTGATAATATTTTTGTGTTTTAGAGTCTTTAGGAGATAACCTTAGAATAAAAATGTTCCAAATTTATATATCCATATAAATAATCTTTGATTTTCATCTGGTTCTAAACAACCTCCAAGCCCTCTAATTTACTAAAGGCTTGGTAGATTTTTTTGCAAATGGAACATTGAATGAATTTCACCAATCTTTGTCCATTTATTATGGAGTCAACTTCTTTATCCTTAAAATTTTAATTTTCTTTTTTTTTGGATATACCTCCAATTTCTTGTTAGGAGTGAAATTATTTGTGTTATCATGAAGTTTAAAATTTCATGACAAAACATGTCCCATGCCATTTTGAGTGCAATGTATTAACAATTACCCCATATAATAAGTGAAACTAGAAAATGTGTTGAACTCATGATATCCCATGGGGGACCAAAGTATTTTTTGAAGTAAACAACCACATACATGGGTAAGTCAAGTGATTTTGAACCTAGATTGTTGATAATGTGAATAATTATAATCATTATGTCTAGTCTTTAGCCTTATGATCTCTTAGTCAACAGATATACATGTGTTTCAGAGAGACAAGCATGTAGTAACACATAAATTTATGTTGAGACATGTGTTGGTGGAGAGTTGTAGCGAATATGGAGATGACGAAGCTGATAGAGAAAACCAAAGGGATTGTAGCAAGAAAAATTACTAGTATAGAAAAGCTAACTCCCTATGTTACTAGCATTTCCAAAAAATATGTGAATAATGAATTCATAAATCTAGACGTAGTTGTGGATGTAATTGATCCTTACAACCATTACCTTCCCATTGGCGACATTTTATATTGACTACAAAATAGGATGTATTTTTATGTTTTAAGGGTTTTGATATTTTTATTACTGTCTCTTAGTAAACATTAAAATCCTCTTAAAATTATTTTGAAATACTTTCACAAACCAATAAAAGGGTATATAAAAGTTATATAATTAAAAAATACCCTGTACAAGGAAAAAACTAAAATGTAGGCAATGAGATGTTGATTGCTTCAATGGGTGAACATGATTTTTATTTTTTGAATACCTTGTGACATTCAAACTAGGTTTAATAAGTTAAAATATAAGGGGTAAGAACCAAAAAAATTGAAAAGTGTAAATATCAGTATGAATGAAAATTGACATAGGAAAAACCTAAATAATGAAAATTTTTATATCTCAAAAAGTTTTTGGACTTCATTCGAGAAATATACATTATAGATCTTTCAACATTGAAATGAACAATGTCATTTGACTTATATGAATGTTGAGATAAGAGGATCATCAATAGATATGACAATAATTATGGGTGATGGTGAATAGTGATAAAAAATATCATAAGATTGAATTTTTATTGGTGGCAAAGATGTCATTGCAGGAAAGTTTAGAGAGGTCGATGGATTTGGTGATGGCATTGAATAAAATAGAGTCAAGGCTAGAATATATGAGAATATGGATACTAGAGTTTGAATCAATGATCATTCCCCTAAAGAACCATAATAAGATTTTATTCGACATCAATGACCACATTGATTGAGATGTTGGTCCTATAATAGATGTGCCAAGAATTTTTGACATTATTTATGAGCTAGAGAATCATTAATGGTAGATCCATGACCAAACATATGGGGATACTTGAATGTGATGAATCAGCTTAAGGAGATGCATAAGTTTCTCACTGAGAAATGAAGCATTACGACATAATGACTACAGATTAATGTGAAGTATATAATTAAAAATGGCATTAGGGAGAGGAATTAAGCATGAAGATGCATACTAGATGATAATGAAAAATAAAATCACCTTTTATTAAGTTATAAAAAAATTCACCATTAATCATAATAAATGAAAAATTAACAATGCAGATCATGGGTGATGAAGAGTGATCATAAGATGTTTTTCATAGTAGAGATGGTGAATAGTGATATAAATATAATAGGATTGAATTTCTATCAGTGGTGAAGATGTCATTGCAGAAAAGTTTGGATAGGTCAATGGATTTGGAAATGACATTGAATAAAATAGATCCAAGGCTAGAATATATGAGTAAATGGATACCAAAGTTTGAAGTAATGATCATTCCCATGAAGAACCATAATAATATTTTACTCGACATCAATGACCACATTGATTGAGATGTTGGTCCTACAATAGATGTGCTAAGAATTTTTGACATTGTTCATGAGATAGAGAATCATTGATGGTAGATCCATGACCAGACATATGGGGGTACTTGAATGTGATGAATCAACTTAAGAAGATGCATAAGTTTCTCATTGAGAAATGAAGCATTATGGAATAGTGACTAGAGATTATTATGAAGTATACAATGAAGAATGGCATTAGGGAGATCAATTATACATGAAGATGCATACTAGATGATAATAAAAAATAAAATCACCTTTTATTAAGTTATAAAAAATTCACCATTGATCATAATAAATGAAAAATTAACAATACAAATCATGGGTGATGAAGAGTGATCATAAGATGTTTTTCATAGTAGAGATGGATATCAATGCAATGAATCAATGCCACACAATTCCTCTCCCGAATGCCATTTAATAAGCTTGTTTAAGCACTTTTCACACTGAAAGGAGACCCATATTTAGAAACTTTGTTAGCCTCCTATCAATAAGACCATTGCATCACCAAGGGAAATTACTAGTATTACATCTATATATAATAATATAATATATATAATATTAATAATATTATAATATAAGTATAAATATTATATATTATGATATTAATAATGTATCATTATAAAATCATATATTCCACAACTCTATATAATATAATTTTATATACCTATTATAAAATATAATAATATAATATATAGTGTAACATATAAATATTATATAATATTATTATATTTCATAATTAATGTATATCATTATATTTATTATACATATTAATATATATTACTATAATATATAATTTACTAAATATACATATATATTATATACATTTATAATATATAGACATAAAATAATAATATTTAATATATATATATAGTGTATAATAATTTATTAATATAATAATATATTATAATTATATTGGTATATTACACACACACACACACACACACACACACACACACACACACACACACACACACACACACACACACACACGTGTACATACATAAATACATACATACATACATACATACATATATATATATATATATATATATATATATGTATATATGTACATATATACATACATATGTGTGTGTGTATGTATAATATATTATATTACTATATAAATATCATACACACACACACACACACACACACACACACACACACACACACACACACACACACACACACACACACACACACATAAAACTATAATATTTTGCTATATATAATATAATATCATTTATATTATAATGAATTATTTATATGTGTGTATGTGTATGCACATGTGTGAATATATAGTGGATTCAAGTGAAATGAGTATATGAGGAGAAAATATGGCAATGAAAAGTAATGAATCAATGACTAACAAAGGATTGACATGATATGGGGTAAGGGTGAAAGTAATGCTCCTGATGCATGGAAGAGTTAGGGTCTTACAATCTACGTTGGATCTCTTAGGTAATGTTGACTCAATATATAGGTCACCATTTAAGGATTATTTCAGAGATGTGGTAGGGTGGAGATTACCTTTAGAGGTGAAAGGAGGAAAAGAAAGGTGCGAGAAATGAGAGACTTCCTAGAATCAATAAGCAGAAGAGGGCATTGAAGATCAAATGGTTTTTATGGAATGTAGAAAATATTCTAATCTATTCTATTCTTATGGGGGTTTATGTAAATTATGGATTAATAAGGTCTTATCTATCCTATCTATTGTCTTGGTCAAGGCATCTTAGATTAAGGAAAGGAGTGTTTCTTAGTAGGAGCTTGGAGGATTGATTGATGTATTAGGTAAAACTAACATGGAACATTTTTTCAAAGAATATGGGGAGACTGATCAAGAATAAAAATGATTATTATTAGACTTAGGAAAATATCATGTGGAAGCACCAACAACTATATCTTTTGGATATGTCATAGTATCTTTTTCTAATGAGATTCTAGAGTCATCTAGAATCATGAGTGCCTCCAAGATTTGGAAAGAGACAAGGGAAATAAGCCACTAGTTTGTTTGTTATTGGAGAAGTAGACATATGTGGAAAGGATTATTAAATGGATTAAAACTTCTTGGCAAAAGTTTTCTAAACTTTTGGTTTCTTTGTTAGTTAAATATATCTTCTTGGTCTAGTTAATGTTAGAGGAAGGCATTAAGTTTCTGTGGATTAATGACCCTTGGGTTTTTTAAAGGTGAGGTGTGTTCATGAGCTTAAAGACCCATTTATTTGTCCCTATATATATGATTATATACTTGGTCCTTGTATATATCCATATATACAACTTTCTTTCAGTTATGCATGATCCCTCTCTAATTCAGTAGATGACCTATAAAATTATGTAGTTTATCAGAATGGATGATGATATGATTTTTATCAAAATAAAATTCATTAGGGCTTATGCCATGGTTTATATCTCTTAAACTATCTTAAATTCCATCATTGGTGTCTTTGAAGGGCACGTGGACTCAATCATTGAATTTTTAAGGGTTTTCATTTTGCTGTTTTCAATGTAATCAACTAGGGCATTTTTTGGTGGATTTCACTTCTAAGATTCCTATGAAATCTAGGCCATCTCAGTTGTTGATATGGAGAAATAAAATGGGCATCCCTAACTTGGTTGTAAGTAAATAAAAAATAAAAAATCATAGATAAGCATCCTTCTTCCCCATTGGTTGGAAACAAAGTAAATTCTCCTAATCAGGATAAATATGGGTATGTGGGTCTATTAGGCACAATTGCATGAAACCTCAATATATCAATAGGAAAAATCCTTATATAAGTCTTATTTAGAATAATATTTGGGTGGACAATAGGGAGGAAAGTATATTTCCACAATTGACATGTCAGAGACCCAATTTAATGGATTTAGATGCTCAGGGTTTGGTAGCCTAGGGGTAGGTGGATCCCTTTGGGGAAGGGAGCTCAACATTTTTATATGGTTTCCTTAAAATTTAGTGAGTTTTGGTAGGGCCACCCTATCTATGATTAGGATTTGACTCATGTGGAAGTACGATCAAATATCTTGCAAAAGGAAAAAGATGTGAGGAAGTTGGCTTTTAGGAGTGAAGAGGTAAGGTGAGCATCCA